>OX463233.1:41475645-41478145 GCA_949820135.1 Sylvilagus floridanus
GCCCTAACCCTAACCCTAGCCCTAGCCCTAGCCCTTGCCCTAGCCCTAGCCCTAGCCCTAGCCCTAACCCTAACCCAAGCCCTAGTCCTAGCCCTAAACTTAGCCCTAGCCCTAACCCTAAACCTAACCCTAACCCTAGCCCTAGCACTAGCCCTAAACTTAGCCCTAGCCCTAACCCTAAACCTAGCACTAGCCCTAGCCCTGGCCCTAGCCCTAACCCTAGCCCTAACCCTAAACCTAAACTTAACCCTAGCCCTAGCCCTAGCCCTAGCCCTAAGCCTAACGCTAACCCTAAACCTAGCCCTAGCACTAACCCTAACCCTAACCCTAACCCTAGCCCAGCCCTAACCCTAACCCTAGCCCTAGCCCTAGCCCTAGCCCTAGCCCTAACCCTAGCCCTAACCCTAACCCTAACTCTGACCTTAACCTTAGCCCTATCCCTAGCCCTAGCCCTAGCGCTAGCCCTAAACCTAACCCTAACCCTAGCTCTAGCCCTAACCCCAACCCTAACACTAACCCTAACCCTAGCCCTAGTCCTAGCCCTATCCCTAGCCCTAGGCCTAGCCCTAGCACTAGCCCTAGCCCTAGCCCTAGCCCTAACCCTAACCCTAACCCTAAACCTAGCCCTAGCTCTAGACTTAGCCCTAGTCCTAACCCTAAACCTTAACCTAGACCTAACCCTAACCCTAAATCTAACCCTAGCCCTAACCCTAACCCTAACCCAAGCCCTAACCCTAACCCTAACCCTAACCCTAACCCTAACACTAACTCTAGCCCTAGCCCTAGCCCTAGCCCTAGCCCTAACCCTTACCCTAGTCCTAGAACTAACCCTAACCCTACCCTAGCCCTAGCCCAAACCCTAACCCTAAACCTAACCCCAGACCTAACCCTAACCCTAGCTCTAACCCTAACCCTAACCCTAGCCCTAGCCCTAGCCCTAGCTCTAACCCAAGCCCTAACCCTAACCCTAACCCTGACATTAAACCTAGCCCTAGCCCTAGCCCTAGCCCTAACCCTAACCCTAACCATAACCCTAACCCTAACCCTAGCCCTACCCCTAGCCCTAGCCCTAACCCTAAACCTAACCCTAGCCCTAGCCCTAGCTTAACCCTAACCCTAGTCCTAGCCCTAACCTTAACCCTAACCCTAACCCTAGACCTAACCCTAAGCCTAGCCTTAGCCCTAACCCTAACCCTAGCCCTAGCCCTAGCCCTAGCCATAGCCCTAACCCTAACCCTAAACCTAACCATTGCACTCACCCTAGCCCTAGCCCTAGCCCTAACCCTAACCCTAACCCTAGCCCTAGCCCTATTCCAAGCCCTAGCCCTAACCCTAACCATAACCCTAACACTAACCCTAGCACTAGCCCTAGCCGTAAACCTAACCCTAACCCTAGCCCTAGCCCTAGCCCTAGCCGTAGCCATAGCCCTAACCCTAATCCTAGCCCTAGCCTAGCTCTAGCCCTAGCTCCAGCCCTAGCCCTAACCCTAACTCGATCCCTAGAACTAACCCTAGCCCTAACCCTGACCCTAACCCTAACCCTAGCCCTAGCCCTAGCCCTAAGCCTAGCCCTAGCCCTAACCCTAACCCTAGCCCTAACCCTAAACCTAACCCTAATCCTAGCCCTAGCCCTAGCCCTAGCCCTAGCCCTAACCCTAGCCCTAGCCCTAGCCCTAAGCCTAGCCCTAGCCCTAACCCTAACCCTAGCCCTAACCCTAACCCTAAACCTAACACTAGCCCTAACCCTAATCTAACCCTAGCCCTGACCCTAACCCTACCATAACCCTAGCCCTAACCCTAACCCTAACCCTAGCCCTATCCCTAACCCTAAACCTAACCCTAGTTCTAACCCTAACCCTAACCCTGGCCCTAACCCTAACCCTAGCCCTAACCCTAGCCCTAGCCCTAGCCCTAGCCCTAGCGCTAAACATAACCGTAAGCCTGACCCTAACCCTAGCCCTAGCCCTAACCCTAACCCTAACCTAGCCCTAGCCCTAACCCTAAACCTAATCCTTACTCTAAACCTAACCCTAACCCTAGCCCTAACCCTAGCCGTAGTCCTATCCCTAGCCCTAGCCCTAGGCCTAGCCCAAGCACTCTCCCTAGCCCTAGCCCTAAAACTAACCTAACCCTAACACTAGCCCTAACCCTAACCCTAACCCTAACCCTAGTCCTAACCCTAACCCTAACCCTAGCCCGAGCCCTAAACCTAGCCCTAAACCTAACACTAACCCTAGCCCTAGCCCTAGCCCTAAATCTAACCCTAACGCTAGACCTAGCCCTAGTCACAGCCCTTGCACTAGCCCTAATCCTAACCCTAAACCTAACCCTAAATCTAACCCTAACCCTAGCCCTAGCCCTAAACCTAACCCTAGCCCTAACCCTAATCCTAGCCCTAACCCTAACCCTAGCCCTAGCCCTAGCGCTAGCCCTAGCCCTAACCCTAACCCTAGCCCTAGCCCTAAACTTAGCCCTAGCCCTAACCCTAACCCTAGCACTA
>OX463233.1:41490645-41498145 GCA_949820135.1 Sylvilagus floridanus
AACCCTAGCCCTAGCCCTAACCCTAACCCTAACCCTAATCCGAGCCCTAGCCCTAGCCCTAACCCTAACCCTAACCCTAACCCTAATCCTAACCCTAACCCTATCTCTAGCCTTGCCCTAACCCTAGCCCTAGCCCTAAATATAACCATAACCCTAGCCCTAGCCCTAGCCCTATCCCTAGCCCTACCCCTAGCCATTGCACTAGCCCTAATCCTAACCCTAAACCTAACCCTAAATCTAACCCTAACCCTAGCCCTAGCCCTAAACCTAACCCTAGCCCTAACCCTAACCCTAGCCCTAACCCTAACCCTAACCCTAGCCCTAGAACTAGCCCTAGCCATAGCCCTAGAACTAACCCTAACCCTAGCCCTAGCCCTAAACTTAGCCCTAGCCCTAACCCTAACCCTAGCACTAGCCCTAGACCTAGCCCTATGCCTAGCCCTAACCCTAGCCCTTACCCTAACCCTAACAATAGTCCTAGCCCTAAACCTAACCCTAAACCTAACCCTAGCCCTAGCCCAAACCCTAACCCTAAACCTAACCCTAGCCCTAACCCTAATCCTAACCCTAGCCCTAACCCTAACCCTAACCCTAACCCTAACCCTAGCCCTAGCCCTAGCCCTAGCCCTTGCCCTAGCCCTAGCCCTAGCGCTAACCCTAACCGTAAGCCTAACCCTAACCCTAGCCGTAGCCCTAACCCTAACCCTAGCCCTTGCCCTAATCCTAAACCTAAACCTTACTCTAACCCTAACCCTAACCCTAGCCCTAACCCTAACCCTAATCCTAGCCCTAGTCCTATCCCTAGCCCTAGCCCTAGGCCTAGCCGTAGAACTAGCCATAGCCCTAGCCCTAAACCTAACCCTAACCCTAACCCTAGCCCTAGCGCTAAGCCTAGCCCTAGCCCTAAGCCTAACCCTAGCCCTAACCCTAACCCTAACCCTAAAACTAACTCTAGCCCTAGCCCTAGCCCTAATCATAAACCTAACCCTAACCCTAACCCTAAACCTAAACCTAACCCTAGCCCTAGCCCTAACCCTAACCCTAACCCTAGCCCTAACCCTAACACTAACCCTAGCCCTAACCCTAACCCTAACCCTAGCCCTAACCCTAACCCTAGCCCTAACCCTAAACCTAGCCCTAACCCTAGCCCTAACCCTAGCCCTTGCCCTAGCCCTAGGCCTGGCCATAACCCTAACCCTAAGCCTAACCCTAACCCTTGCCCTAGCCCTAACCCTAACCCAAACCCTAGCCCTAGCCCTAACACTAAACCTAACCCTTACCCTAGCCTTAACCCTAACCCTTGCCCTAACCCTAACCATAACCCAAGCCCTAGGCGTAGCCCTAACCTTAACCCTCACCCTGGCCTGAGCCATAAACCTAGCCCTAAATCTAACCCTAAACCTAGCCCTAGCCCTAGGCCTAGCCCAAGCCAAGGCCTAAATCTAGCCCTAACCCTAACCCTAACCCTAACCCTAACCCCAGCCCTAGCCCTAGCCCTAACCCTAGCCCTAGCCCTAACCCTAACCCTAACCCTAACCCTAGCCCTAGCCCTAAACCTAACCCTAGCCCTAGCCCTAGACCTAGCCCTAAACCTAACCCTAACCCTAAGCCTAGACCTAACCCTAACCAAAGCCCTAGCCCTAACTCTAACCCTAAACCTAAGCCTAGCCCGATCCCTAGCCCTAGCCCGAGACCTAGCCCTAAACCTAACCCTAACCCTAACCCTGGCCCTAGCCCTAAACCTAACCCTAACCCTAGTCCTAACCCTAACCCTAAACCTAACCCTAGCCTTAACCCTAACCCTAGCCCTAACCCTAACCCCAAATCTAGCCCTAACCCTTGCCCTAGCCCTAGCCCTTGCCCTAGCCCTAGCCTTAGCGCTAACCCTAACCGTAAGCCTAACCCTAACCCTAGCCGTAGCCCTAACACTAACGCTAGCCCTAGCCCTAATCCTAAACCTAAACCTTACTCTAACCCTAACCCTAACCCTAGCCCTAACCCTAACCCTAACCCTAGCCCTAGTCCTATCCCTAGCCCTAGACCTAGGCCTAGCCCTAGCACTAGCCCTAGCCCTAGCCCTAAACTTAACCCTAACCCTAACCATAGCCCTAGCCCCAGACTTAGCCCTAGCCCTAACCCCAACCCTAACCCTAACCCTAAAACTAACTCTAGCCCTAGCCCTAGCCCTAACCATAAACCTAAACCTAGCCCTAACCCTAAACCTAAACCTAACCCTAGCCCTAGCCCTAACCCTAACCATAACCCTAGCCCTAGCCCTAGCCCTAGCGCTAAACCTAGCCCTAGCCGTAACACTAACCCTAACCCTAACCCTAGACCTAACCCTAACCCTAGCCCTAGCCCTAACCTTAACACTAACCCTAACCCTAGCCATACTCCTAGCCCTAACACTAGCCCTAGCCCTAACCCTAACCCTAATCCTAAACCTAGCCCTCACCCTAGCCCTAGCACTAACCCTAACCCTAAACCTAAACCTAGCCCTCACACTAGCCCTAGCCGTAACCCTAGACCTAGCACTCACCCTAGCCCTAGCCCTAGCCCTAACCCTGACCCTAACCCTAGCCCTACCCCTAGCCCTAGCCCTAACCCTAGCCCTAGCCCTAAACCTAACCCTAACCCTAAGCCTAGACCTAAACCTAAACCTAGCCCTACCCCTAACACTAACCCTAACCCTAACCCTAGCCTTAACCCTAGCCCTAGCCCTATCCCTAGCCCTAGCCCTAACCCTAACCCTAACCCTAGCCCTAACCCTAACCCTAACCTTAACCCTAACACTAACCCTAGCCCTAGCCCTAGCCCTAGCCCTAAACCTTACCCTAGTCCTAGCCCTAACTCTAACCCTAATCTAGCCCTAGCCCAAACCCTAACCCTAAACCTAACCCTAGACCTAACCCTAACCCTAGCCCTAACCCTAACCCTAACCCTAGCCCTAGCCCTAGCCGTAGCTCTAACCCTAGCCCTAACCCTAACCCTAACCCTAGCCCTAGCCCTAGCTTACCCCTAACCCTAGTCCTAGCCCTAACCTTAACCCTAACCCTAACCCTAGACCTAACCCTAACCCTAGCCCTAGCCCTAACCCTAACACTAGCCCTAGCTCTAGCCCTAGCCATAGCCCTAACCCTAACCCTAAACCTAACCATTGCACTCACCCTAGCCCTAGCCCTAGCCCTAACCCTAACCCTAACGCTAGCCCTAGTCCTATTCCAAGCCCTAGCCCTAACCCTAACCATAACCCTAACACTAAACCTAGCCCTAGCCCTAGCCGTAAACCTAACCCTAACCCTAGCCCAGCACTAGCCCTAGCCGTAGCCATAGCCCTAAACCTAACCCTAGCCCTAGCCTAGCTGTAGCCCTAGCTCCAGCCCTAGCCCTAACCCTAACTCGATCCCTAGAACTAGTCCTAGCCCTAACCCTAACCCTAGCCCTAACCCTAATCCTAACCCTAACACTAGCCCTAACCCTAAACCAAACCCTAGCCGTAACCCTAACCGTAACCATAACCCTAGCCCTAACCCTAACCCTAATCCTAGCCCTATCCCTAACCCTAACCCTAACCCTAGTTCTAACCCTAACCCTAGCCCTAACCCTAACCCTAACCCTAGCCCTAAACCTAGCCCTAGCGCTAGCCCTTACACCAGCCCTAGCCCTAGCGCTAACCCTAACCGTAAGCCTAACCCTAACCCTAGCCGTAGCCCTGACCCTAACCCTAGCCCTAGCCCTAATCCTAAACCTAAACCTTACTCTAACCCTAACCCTAAACCTAGCCCTAACCCTAACCCTAATCCTAGCCCTAGTCCTATCCCTAGCCCTAGCCCTAGCCCTAGCCGTAGAACTAGCCATAGCCCTAGCCCTAAACCTAACCCTAACCCTAACCCTAACCCTAGCCCTAGCCCTAAGCCTAGCCCTAGCCCTAACCCTAACCCTAGCCCTAACCCTAGCCCTAACCCTAAAACTAACCCTAGCCCTAGCCCTAGCCCTAATCATAAACCTAACCCTAGCCCTAACCCTAAACCTAAACCTAACACTAGCCCTAGCCCTAACCCTAACCATAACCCTAGCCCTAGCCCTAGCCCTAGCGCTAAACCTAGCCCTAGCCCTAACCCTAACCCTAACCCTAGCCCTAACCCTAACCCTAGCCCTAGCCCTAACCTTAACACTAACCCTAACCCTAGCCATAGCCCTAGCCCTATCCCTAGCCCTAGCCCTAACCCTAACCCTAATCCTAAACCTAGCCCTCACCCTAGCCCTAGCCCTAACCCTAACCCGAAACCTAAACCTAGCCCTCACCCTAGCCCTAGCCGTAACCCTAGACCTAGCACTCACCCTAGCCCTAGCCCTAGCCCTAACCCTAACCCTAACCCTAGCCCTAGCCCTAGCCCTAGCCCTAGCCCTAGCCCTAACCCTAGTCCTAGCCCTAAACCTAGCCCTTGCACTATCCCTAATTATAACCCTTTACCTAATCCTAAATCTAACCCTAACCCTAGCCGTAGCCCTAACCCTAGCCCTAGCCCTAGCCCTAGCCCTAACCCTAACCCTAGCCCGAGCCCTAAACCTAGCCCTAAACCTAACACTAACCCTAGCCCTAGCCCTAAATCTAACCCTAACCCTAGCCCTAGCCCTAGTCACAGCCCTTGCACTAGCCCTAATCCTAACACTAAACCTAACCCTAAATCTAACCCTAACCCTAGCCCTAGCCCTAAACCTAACCCTATCCCTAACCCTAATCCTAGCTGTAACCCTAACCCTAGCCCTAGCCCTAGCCATAGCCCTAGCCCTAGAACTAGCCCTAACCCTAGCCCTAACCCTAACCCTAACCCTAGCCCTAACCCTAACCCTAACCATAACCCTAGCCCTAACCCTAAACCTAAACCTAACCCTAGCCCTAGCCCTAACCCTAACCATAACCCTAGCCCTAGCCCTAGCCCTAGCGCTAAACCTAGCCCTAGCCCTAACCCTAACCCTAACCCTAGCCCTAACCCTAACCCTAGCCCTAGCCCTAACCTTAACACTAACCCTAGCCCTAACCCTAACCCGAAACCTAAACCTAGCCCTCACCCTAGCCCTAGCCGTAACCCTAGACCTAGCACTCACCCTAGCCCTAGCCCTAGCCCTAACCATAACCCTAACCCTAGCCCTAGCCCTAGCCCTAGCCCTAGCCCTAGCCCTAACCCTAGTCCTAGCCCTAAACCTAGCCCTTGCACTATCCCTAATTATAACCCTAAACCTAATCCTAAATCTAACCCTAACCCTAGCCGTAGCCCTAACCCTAGCCCTAGCCCTAGCCCTAGCCCTAACCCTAACCCTAGCCCGAGCCCTAAACCTAGCCCTAAACCTAACACTAACCCTAGCCCTAGCCCTAAATCTAACCCTAACCCTAGCCCTAGCCCTAGTCACAGCCCTTGCACTAGCCCTAATCCTAACACTAAACCTAACCCTAAATCTAACCCTAACCCTAGCCCTAGCCCTAAACCTAACCCTAGCCCTAACCCTAATCCTAGTTGTAACCCTAACCCTAGCCCTAGCCCTAGCCATAGCCCTAGCCCTAGAACTAGCCCTAACCCTAGCCCTAGCCCTAAACTTAGCCCTAGCCCTAACCCTAACCCTAGCACTAGCCCTAGCCCTAGCCCTAACCCTAACCCTAGCCCTAGCCCTAACCCTAACCCGAACCCTAACCCTAACCCTAGCCCTCACCCTAACTCTAACCCTAAACCTAGCCCTAGCCCTAGCCCTAAACCTAGCCCTAACCCTAACCCTAACCCTGACCTTAACCATAGCCCTAGCCCTATCCCTAGCCCTAGCCCTAGCCCTAGCCCTAAGCCTAACCATAACCCTAGCGCTAGCCCTAACCCTAACCCTAACCCTAGCCCTAACCCTAACCCTCACCCTAGCCCTAGTCCTAGCCCTGGCCCTAGCCCTAGCCCTAGGCCTAGCCCTAGCCCTAGCCCTAGCCCTAGCCCTAACCCTAACCCTAACCCTAGCCCTAGTCCTATTCCAAGCCCTAGCCCTAACCCTAACCCTAACCCTAACACTAACCCTAGCCCTAGCCCTAGACCTAGCCGTAAACCTAACCCTAACCCTAGCCCTAGCCCTAGCCCTAGCCCTAGCCATAGCCCTAGCCCTAGCCCTAGGCCTAGCCCTAGGCCTAGCCCTAGCCCTAGCCCTAGCCCTAACCCTAACTCGATCCCTAGAACTAGCCCTAGCCCTAACGCTGACCCAAACCCTAATCCTACCCCTAGCCCTAGCCCTAAGCCTAGCATTAGCCCTAACCCTAACCCTAGCCCTAACCCTAACCCTAACCCTAATCCTAGCCCTAGCCCTAGCCCTAGCCCTAACCCTAACCCTAGCCCTAGCCCTAGCCCTAGCCCTAAGCCTAGCCCTAGCCCTAACCCTAACCCTAGCCCTAACCCTAACCCTAACCCTAACACTAGCCCTAACCCTAACCCTAACCCTAGCCCTAAACCTAACCCTAACCATAACCCTAGCCCTAACCCTAACCCTAACCCTAGCCCTAACCCTAACCCTAACCTTAACCCTAGCCCTAAACCTAACCCTAACCCTAGCCCTAACCCTAACCCTAACCCTAGCCCTAAACCTAGCCCTAGCCCTAGCCCTTACACTAGCCCTAGCCCTAGCGCTAACCCTAACCGTAAGCCTAACCCTAACCCTAGCCGTAGCCCTGACCCTAACCCTAGCCCTAGCCCTAATCCTAAACCTAAACCTTACTCTAACCCTAACCCTAAACCTAGCCCTAACCCTAACCCTAATCCTAGCCCTAGTCCTATCCCTAGCCCTAGCCCTAGCCCTAGCCGTAGAACTAGCCATAGCCCTAGCCCTAAACCTAACCCTAACCCTAACCCTAACCCTAGCCCTAGCCCTAAGCCTAGCCCTAGCCCTAACCCTAACCCTAGCCCTAACCCTAACCCTAACCCTAAAACTAACCCTAGCCCTAGCCCTAGCCCTAATCATAAACCTAACCCTAGCCCTAACCCTAAACCTAAACCTAACCCTAGCCCTAGCCCTAACCCTAACCATAACCCTAGCCCTAGCCCTAGCCCTAGCGCTAAACCTAGCCCTAGCCCTAACCCTAACCCTAACCCTAGCCCTAACCCTAACCCTAGCCCTAGCCCTAACCTTAACACTAACCCTAGCCCTAACCCTAACCCGAAACCTAAACCTAGCCCTCACCCTAGCCCTAGTCGTAACCCTAGACCTAGCACTCACCCTAGCCCTAGCCCTAGCCCTAACCCTAACCCTAACCCTAGCCCTAGCCCTAGCCCTAGCCCTAGCCCTAACCCTAACCCTAACCCTAGCCCTACCCCTAGCCCTAGCCCTAGCCCTAGCCCTAACCCTAGTCCTAGCCCTAAACCTAGCCCTTGCACTATCCCTAATTATAACCCTAAACCTAATCCTAAATCTAACCCTAACCCTAGCCGTAGCCCTAACCCTAGCCCTAGCCCTAGCCCTAGCCCTAACCCTAACCCT
>OX463233.1:41505645-41508145 GCA_949820135.1 Sylvilagus floridanus
CCTAGACCTAACACTAGCCCTAGCCCTAGCCCTAAACCTAACCCTATCCCTAGCCCTAACCCTAGCCCTAACCCTAACCCTAACCTTAACCCTAGCCCTAGCCCTAGTCCTAGCCCTTGCACTAGAGCTAATCCTAACTCTAAACCTAAACCTAAATCTAACCCTAACCCTAACCCTAGCCCTAACCCTAACCCTAACCCTAATCTAGCCCTAGCCCTAACCCTAAACCTAAACCTTACTCTAACCCTAAACCTAACCCTAGCCCTAACCCTAGCCGTAGTCCTATCCCTAGCCCTAGCCCTAGGCCTAGCCCTAGCACTAGCCCTAGCCCTAGCCCTAAAACTAACCTAACCCTAACACTAGCCCTAACCCTTACCCTAACCCTAGCCCTAACCCTAACCCTAACCCTAGCCCTAACCCTAACCCTAACCATAACCCTAGCCAGAACCCTAAACCTAACCCTAGTCCTAACCCTAACCCTAACCCTAGCCCTAAACCTAACCCTAACCCTAGCCCTAACCCTAACCCTAACCCTAGCCCTAACCCTAGCCCTAGCCCTAGCCCTTACACTAGCCCTAGCCCTAGCGCTAACCCTAACCGTAAGCCTAACCCTAACCCTAGCCGTAGCCCTGACCATAACCCTAGCCCTAGCCCTAATCCTAAACCTAAACCTTACTCTAACCCTACCCTAAACCTAGCCCTAACCCTAACCCTAATCCTAGCCCTAGTCCTATCCCTAGCCCTAGCCCAAGGCCTAGCCGTAGAACTAGCCATAGCCCTAGCCTTAAACCTAACCCTAACCCTAACCCTAACCCTAGCCCTAGCCCTAAGCCTAGCCCTAGCCCTAACCCTAACCCTAGCCCTAACCCTAACCCTAAACCTAAAACTAACCCTAGCCCTAGCCCTAGCCCTAATCATAAACCTAACCCTAGCCCTAACCCTAAACCTAAACCTAACCCTAGCCCTAGCCCTAACCCTAACCATAACCCTAGCCCTAGCCCTAGCGCTAAACCTAGCCCTAGCCCTAACCCTAACCCTAACCCTAACCCTAACCCTAACCCTAGCCCTAACCCTAACCCTAGCACTAGCCCTAACCTTAACACTAACCCTAACCCTAGCCATAGCCCTAGCCCTATCCCTAGCCCTAGCCCTAACCCTAACCCTAATCCTAAACCTAGCCCTCACCCTAGCCCTAGCCCTAACCCTAACCCGAAACCTAAACCTAGCCCTCACCCTAGCCCTAGCCGTAACCCTAGACCTAGCACTCACCCTAGCCCTAGCCCTAGCCCTAGCCCTAACCCTAACCCTAGCCCTAGCCCTAGCCCTAGCCCTAGCCCTAGCCCTAACCCTAGTCCTAGCCCTAACCCTAGTCCTTGCACAATCCCTAATTATAACCCTAAACCTAATCCTAAATCTAACCCTAACCCTAGCCGTAGCCCTAACCCTAGCCCTAGCCCTAGCCCTAGCCCTAACCCTAACCCTAGCCCGAGCCCTAAACCTAGCCCTAAACCTAACACTAACCCTAGCCCTAGCCCTAAATCTAACCCTAAACCTAGCCCTAGCCCTAGTCACAGCCCTTGCACTAGCCCTAATCCTAACCCTAAACCTAACCCTAAATCTAACCCTAACCCTAGCCCTAGCCCTAAACCTAACCCTAGCCCTAACCCTAATCCTAGCTGTAACCCTAACCCTAGCCCTAGCCCTAGCCCTATCCCTAGCCCTAGAACTAGCCCTAACCCTAGCCCTAGCCCTAAACTTAGCCCTAGCCCTAGCCCTAACCCTAGCCCTAAACCTAGCCCTAACCCTAACCCTAACCCTGACCTTAACCATAGCCCTAGCCCTAGCCCTAGCCCTAGCCCTAGCCCTAAGCCTAACCATAACACTAGCCCTAGCCCTAACCCTAACCCTAACCCTAGCCCTAACCCTAACCCTCACCCTAGCCCTAGTCCTAGCCCAAGCCCTAGCCCTAGCCCTAGGCCTAGCCCTAGCCCTAGCCCTAGCCCTAGCCCTAACCCTAACCCGAACCCTAACCCTAGCCCTATTCCAAGCCCTAGCCCTAACCCTAACCCTAACCCTAACACTAACCCTAGCCCTAGCCCTAGCCCTAGCCATAAACCTAACCCTAACCCTAACCCTAGCCCTAGCCCTAGCCCTAGCCATAGCCCTAGCCCTAGCCCTAGGCCTAGCCCTAGGCCTAGCCCTAGCCCTAGCCCTAGCCCTAACCCTAACTCGATCCCTAGAACTAGCCCTAGCCCTAACGCTGACCCTAACCCTAATCCTACCCCTAGCCCTAGCCCTAAGCCTAGCCTTAGCCCTAACCCTAACCCTAGCTCTAACCCTAACCCTAACCCTAATCCTAGCCCTAGCCCTAGCCCTAGCCCTAACCCTACCCCTAGCCCTAGCCCTAGCCCTAGCCCTAAGCCTAGCCCTAGCCCTAACCCTAACCCTAGCCCTAACCCTAACCCTAACCCTAACACTAGCCCTAACCCTAACCCTAAAC
>OX463233.1:41513145-41515645 GCA_949820135.1 Sylvilagus floridanus
GCCCTAGCCCTAGACCTAGCCCTAGCCCTAGGCCTAGCCCTAGCCCTAGCCCTAACCCTAGCCCTAACCCTAACCCTAACCCTCACCCTTGCCCTAGCCCTAGCCCTAGACCTAGCCCTAGCCCTAGGCCTAGCCCTAGCACTAGCCCTAACTCTAACCCTAACCCTAGCCCTAAACCTAAAACTAACCCTAACACTAGCCCTAACCCTAACCCTAACCCTAGCCCTAACCCTAACCCCAACCCTAACCCTAGCCCTAACCCTAACCCTAGGCCTAAACCTAGCCCTAGCCCTAGCCCTTGCCCTAGCCCTAGCCCTAGCCCTAACCCTAAACCTAAGCCTAAACCTAACCTAGCCCTAGCCCTAACACTAAACCTAAACCTTACCCTAGCCCTAACCCTAACCCTTGCCCTAACCCTAACCATAACCCTAGCCCTACCCTAGCCCTAACCTTAACCCTAACCCTAGCCTGAGCCCTAAACCTAGCCCTAAGCCTAACCCTAACCCTAGCCATAGCCCTAGGCCCAGCCCTAGCCCAGGCCTAACTCTAGTCCTAACCCTAACCCTAACCCTAACCCTAGCCCTAGCCATAACCCTAGCCCTAGCCCTAACCCTAACCCTAACCCTAACCCTAGCCCTAGCCCTAACCCTAACCCTAGTCCTAGCCCTAGCCCTAGCCCTAAACCTAGACCTAGCCCTAACCCTAACACCAACCCTAAGCCTAGACCTAACACTAGCCCTAGACCTAGCCCTAACCCTAACCCTATCCCTAGCCCTAACCCTAGCCCTAACCCTAACTCTAACCTTAACCCTAGCCCTAGCCCTAGTCCTAGCCCTTGCACTAGAGCTAATCCTAACTCTAAACCTAACCCTAAATCTAACCCTAACCCTAGCCCTTGCCCTAACCCTAACCCTAGCCCTAGCCCTAACCCTAACCCTAACCTAGCCCTAGCCCTAACCCTAAACCTAAACCTTACTCTAACCCTAAACCTAACCCTAGCCCTAACCCTAGCCGTAGTCCTATCCCTAGCCCTAGCCCTAGGCCTAACCCTAGCACAAGCCCTAGCCCTAGCCCTAAAACTAACCTAACCCTAACACTAGCCCTAACCCTAACCCTAACCCTAGCCCTAACCCTAACCCTAACCCTAGCCCTAACCCTAACCCTAACCCTAGCCCTAACCCTAACCCTAACCATAACCCTAGCCCTAATCCTAAACCTAACCCTAGTCCTAACCCTAACCCTAATCCTAACCCTAGCCCTAAACCTAACCCTAACTCTAGCCCTAAACCTAACCCTAACCCTAACCCTGGCCCTAACCCTAGCCCTAGCCCTAGCCCTTGCCCTAGCCCTAGCCCTAGCGCTAACCCTAAGCGTAAGCCTAACCCTAACCCTAGCCGTAGCCCTAACCCTAACCCTAGCCCTAGCCCTAATCCTAAACCTAAATCTTACTCCAACCCAGCCATAAACCTAGCCCTAAACCTAACCCTAACCCTAATCCTAGCCCTAGTCCTATCCCTAGCCCTAGCCCTAGGCCTAGCCGTAGAACTAGCCATAGCCCTAGCCCTAAACCTAACCCTAACCCTAACCCTAACCCTAGCCCTAGTCCTAAGCCTAGCCCTAGCCCTAACCCTAACCCTAGCCCTAACCCTAACCCTAACCCTAAAACTAACCCTAGCCCTAGCCCTAGCCCTAATCATAAACCTAACCCTAGCCCTAACCCTAAACCTAAACCTAACCCTAGCCCTAGCCCTAACCCTAAACATAACCCTAGCCCTAGCCGTAGCCCTAGCGCTAAACCTAGCCCTAGCCCTAACCCTAACCCTAACCCTAACCCTAGCCCTAACCCTAACCCTAGCCCTAGCCCTAACCTTAACACTAACCCTAACCCTAGCCATAGCCCTAGCCCTATCCCTAGCCCTAGCCCTAGCCCTAACCCTAACCCTAATCCTAAACCTAGCCCTCACCCTAGCCCTAGCCCTAACCCTAACCCGAAACCTAAACCTAGCCCTCACACTAGCCCTAGCTGTAACCCTAGACCTAGCACTCACCCTAGCCCTAGCCCTAGCCCTAACCCTAACCCTAACCCTAGCCCTAGCCCTAGCCCTAGCCCTAGCCCTAGCCCTAACCCTAGTCCTAGCCCTAACCCTAGCCCTTGCACTATCCCTAATTATAACCCTAAACCTAATCCTAAATCTAACCCTAACACTAGCCGTAGCCCTAACCCAAGCCCTAGCCCTAGCCCTAGCCCTAACCCTAACCCTAGCCCGAGACCTAAACCTAGCCCTAAACCTAACACTAACCCTAGCCCTAGCCCTAAATCTAACCCTAACCCTAGCCCTAGCCCTAGTCACAGCCCTTGCACTAGCCCTAACCCTAACCCTAAACCTAACCCTAAATCTAACCCTAACCCTAGCCCTAGCCATAAACCTAACCCTAGCCCTAACCCTAATCCTAGCTGTAACCCTAACCCTAGCCCTAGCCCTAGCCCTAGCCCTAGCCC
>OX463233.1:41523145-41538145 GCA_949820135.1 Sylvilagus floridanus
CTAACTCTAAACCTAACCCTAGCCCTAGCCCTAACCCTAGCCCTAACCCTAACCCTAACCCTAGCCATAACACTAACCCTAGCCCAAAACCTAACCCTAACCCTAACCCTAACCCTAACAATAATCCTAGCCCTAGCCCTAGCCCTAACCCTAACCCTAACCCTAAACCTAACCCTAACCCTAGCCCTAGCCCTAACCCTAGCCCTAGCCCTAACCATAACCCTAAACCTAGCCCTAGCCCTAGCCCTAGCCCTTGCCCTAGCCCTAGCCCTAGCCCTAATCCTAACCCTAAGCCTAACCCTAACCGTAGCCCTAACCCTAACCATAACCCTAGCCAAAGCCCTAGCCCTAACCCTAACCCTAAACCTAGCCCGAGACCTAAACCTAGCCCAAACCCTAACCCTAACCCTAGCCCTAGTCCTAGCCTAGCCCTAGCCCTATCCCTGACCCTAATCCTAGCCCTAACCCTAACTCTAACCCAACCCTAGCCCTAGCCCTAGCCCTAACCCTAACCCTAACCCTAGCCATAACACTAACCCTAGCCCAAACCCTAACCCTAAACCTAACACTAATCCTAGCCCTAGCCCTAACCTTAAACCTAGCCCTAGCCCTAACCTTAAACCTAACCCTTGCCCTAGCCCTAACCCTAACCCTAGCCCTAACCCTAACCATAACCCTAGCCCAAGCCCTAGCCCTAACCCTAACCCTAACCCTAGAACGAGCCCTAAACCTTGCCTAAACCCTAACCCTAACCCTAGCCCTAGCCCTAGGCCTAGCCCTAGCCCTAACCCTAACCCTAAACCTAGCCCTAGCCCTAACCCTAACCCTAACCCTAACCCTAGCCCTAACCCTAACCCTAACCCTAACCCTAGCCCTAGCCCTAACCTTAAACCTAACCCTTGCCCTAGCCCTATCCCTAACCCTAGCCCTAACCCTAACCATAACCCTAGCCCAAGCCCTAGCCCTAACCCTAAACCTAACCCTAGAACGAGCCCTAAACCTTGCCTAAACCCTAACCCTAACCCTAGCCCTAGCCCTAGGCCTAGCCCTAGCCCTAGAGCTGACCCTAACCCTAGCCCTAACCCTCACCCTAACCCTAACCCTAACCCTAGCCCAAGCCCTAGCCCTAGCCCTAGCCCTAACCCTAACCCTAACCTTAGCCCTAACCCTAACCCTAGCCAAAACCGTAGCCCTAACCCTAACCCTAACCCTAACCCTAATCCTAGCCCTAGCCCTAGCCCTAAACCCAACCCTAACCGTAAGCCTAGCCCTAGCCGTAGCCCTAGACCTAACCCTAACTCTAACTTAACCCTAGGCCTTGCCCTAACGCTAACCCTAACCCTAACCCTAACCCTAGCCCTAACCCTACCTAGACCTAACACTAGCCCTAGCCCTAGCCCTTACCCTAGCCTTAGCCCTAGCCCTAACCCTAACCCTAAGCCTAACCCTAACCCTAGCCCTAGACCTAAACCTAACCCTAACCCTAACCCTAGACCTAGCCCTAACTCTAAACCTAATCCTTACCCTAGCCCTAACCCTAACCCTAGCCCTAACCCTAACCATAACCCTAGCCCTAGCCCTAGCCCTAACCCTAACCCTAACTCTAGCCCGAGCCCTAAACCTAGCCTAAACCCTAACCCTAACCCTAGCCCTAGCCATAGCCCTAGACCTTGCCCTAGCCCTAACCCTAACCCTAACCCTAACCCTAGCCCTAGCCCTAGCCCTAGCCCCAACCCTAACCCTAACCTAGCCCTAACACTAACCCTAGCCAAAACCCTAACCCTAAACCTAACCCTAACCCTAACCATAACCCTAACCCTAATCCTAGCCCTAGCCCTAGCCCTAACCCTAACCCTAACCCTAAGCCTAGCCCTAGCCCTAGCCCTAGCCCTAGACCTAACCCTAACTCTAACTTACCCCTAGCCCTTGCCCTAACGCTAACCCTAACCCTAACCCTAGCACTAACCCTACCCTAGCCCTAACCCTAACCCTAAGCCTAGACCTAGCCCTAGCACTAGCCCTTGCACTAACCCTAACCCTAAACCTAAACTTAACCCTAGACATAGCCCTAGCCCTACCCCTCACCATAACCCTAACACTAACACTAAACCTAGCCCTAGGCCTAGCCCTAGCCCTAACCCTAACCCTAAACCTAACCCTAGCCCTAGCCCTAGCCCTAGCCCTATCCCTACCCCTAACACTAACACTAACCTTAACCCTAGCCCAAGCCCTAGCCCTAACCCTAACCCTAAACCTAACCCTAGCCCTAGCCCTAACCCTAAACCTAACCCTAGACCTAACCCTAACCCTAGCCCTAACAGTAACCCTAAACCTATCCCTAGCCCTAAACCTAACCCTAGTCCTAACAGTAACCCTAACCTTAACCCTAACCCTAGACCTAGCCCTAGCCCTAGCCCTAGCCCTAACCCTAACTCTAACCCTAACCCTAGCCCTAGCCCTAGCCCTAACCCTAATGCTAACCCTATCCCTAGCCCTAACCATAACCCTAGCCCTGGCCCTATCCCTAGCCCTAACCCTAGCCCCAGCCCTAACCCTAACACTAACCCTAAACCTAGACCTAACCCTAAAGCTAGCCCTAGCCCCAACCCTAACCCTAACCCTAACCCTAGCCCTAGCCCTAGCCCTAGACATGGCCCTAGCCCTAACCATAACCCTAAACCTAACACCAACCCTAGCCCTAGCCCTACCCCTAACCCTAAACCTAACCCTAGCCCTAACTCTAAAGCTAACCCTAACCCTAGCCCTAACCCAAACCCTAACACTAGCCCTAACCCTAACCCTAACCCTAACAAGAGCCCTAACCCTAACCCTAACCCTAGCCCTAAACCTAACCTTAACCCTAAACCTAGCCCTAACAAGAGCCCTAACCCTAACCCTAACCCTAGCCCTAAACCTAACCTTAACCCTAAACCTAGCCCTAACCCTAAACCTAACCGTAGCCCTAGCCCTACCTAGCCCTAATCCTAACCCTAACCCTATCCCTAGCCCTAGCCCAAACCCTAACCGTAGCCCTAACCCTGACCCTAACCCTAGCCCTAACCCTAGCCCTAGCCCTAACCCTAACCCTAACCCTAACCCTAGACCTAACACTAAACCTAGCCCTAGCCCTAAACCTAAACCTAACCCTAACCCTAACCCTAACCCTAGCCCTAACACTAACCCTAACACTAGCCCTAGCCCTAGGCGTAGCCCTAGCCCTAGCCCAGGCCTAACTCTTGCCCTAACCCTAACCCTAGCCCTAGCCCTAGACCTAAACTTAGCCCTAGCCCTAGCCCTAACCCTAGCACTAGCCCTAGCCCTAGCCCTAGCCCTAGCCCTAGCCCTAGCCCTAACCCTAACCCTAGCCCTAGCCTTAGCCCTAGTCCTAAACCTAACCCTAGCCCTTACCCTAGCTCTAGCCCTAGCCCTAGCCCTAGCCCTAACCCTAACCCTAACCCTAGACCTAGACCTAGCCCTAGCCCTAACCCTAAACCTAACCCTAACCCTAGCCCTAGCCCTATCCCTAACCCTAACACTAACCATAGTCTAAGCCCTAACCCTAACCCTAGCCCTAGCCCTAGCCCTAGCCCTAGCCCTAACCCTAACACTAGCCCTAGCCCTAGACCTAAACTTAGCCCTAGCCCTAGCCCTATCCCTAGCACTAGCCCTAGCCCTAGCCCTAGCCCTAGCCCTAACCCTAGCCCTAACCCTAACCCTAACACTAAACCTAGACCTAACCCTAACCCTAGCCCTAAGCCTAACACTAAACCTAAACCTAGCCCTAGCACTAACCCTAACCCTAACCCCAACCCTAGCCCTAACTCTAACCCTAACCCTAGCCCTAGCCCTAGCCCTAGCCTGAACCCTAGCCCTAACCCTAACCCTAACCCTGACCTTAACCCTAGCCATAGCCATAGCCCTAGCCCTAGCACTAACCCTAACCCTAAAACTAGCCCTAGTCCTAACCCTAACCCTAGCCCTAACCATAACCCTAAACCTAGCCCTAGTCCTAGCCCTAGACCTAGCCCTAGGCCTAGCCCTAGCACTAGCCCTAGCCCTAGCCCTAACCCTAACACTGACCCTAACCCTAGCCCTAGCTCTAGACTTAACCCAAGCCCTAACCCTAACCCTAACACTAACCCTAGCCCTAGCACTAGCCCTAACCCTAAACCTAAACCTAGCCCTAACCCTAACCCTAAACCTAACCCTAGGCCTAACCATAACCCTAGCCCCAGCCCTAGCCCTAACCCTAACCCTAACCCTAGCCCGAGCCCTAAACCTGGCCCAAACCCTAACCCTAACCCTAGCCCTAGTCCTAGGCCTAGACCTAGCCCTAGGCCTGACGCTAACCCTAGCCCTAACACTAACTCTAACCCTAACCCTAGCCCTAGCCCTAGCCCTAGCCCTAACCCTAACCCTAACCCTAGCCATAACACTAACCCTAGCCCAAAACCTAACCCTAACCCTAACCCTAACCCTAACACTAATCCTAGCCCTAGCCCTAAACCTAGCCCTAGCCCTAACCATAACCCTAAACCTAGCCCTAGCCCTAGCACTAGCCCTTGCCCTAGCCCTAGCCCTAGCCCTAATCCTAACCCTAAGCCTAACCCTAACCGTAGCCCTAGCCCTAACCCTAACCCTAGCCCTAGCCCTAGCCCTAACCCTAAATCTACCCTTACCCTAGCCCTAACCCTAACCCTAGCCCTAACCCTAACCATAACCCTAGCCCAAGCCCTAGCCCTAACCCTAACCCTAACCCTAGCCCGAGCCCTAAACCTAGCCCAAACCCTAACCCTAACCCTAGCCCTAGTCCTAGGCCTAGCCCTAGCCCTATCACTGACCCTAACCCTAGCCCTAACCCTAACTCTAACCCTAACCCTAGCCCTAGCCCTAGCCCTAGCCCTAACCCTAACCCTAACCCTAGCCATAACACTAACCCTAGCCCAAACCCTAACCCTAAACCTAACACTAATCCTAGCCCTAGCCCTAACCCTAACCCTAACCCTAAACCTAACCCTAACCCTAGCCCTAGCCCTAACCCTAACCCTAACCCGAGACGGAACCCTAACCCTAACCTAGCCCTAACCCTAAACCTAAACCTAACCCTAGCCCTAACCCTAACCCTAACCCTAGCCCTAACCCTTACCCTAACCATAACCCTAGCCCTAACCGTAACCCTAACCCTAACCCTAGCCCTAGCCCTTGCCCTAGCCCTAGCCCTGGCCCTAACCCTAACCCTAGCCCTAGCCCTAGTCCTAGCCCTACCCCAGGCCTAACTCTAGCCCTAACCCTACCCTAACCCTAGCCCTAGCCCTAACCCTAGCCCTAGCCCTAACCCGAACCCTTACCCTTGCCCTAGCCCTAACCCTAACCCTAGCACTAGCCCTAGCCATAGCCCTAGCCCTAACCCTTACCCTAAACCTAACTTAGGCCTCACATAGCCCTAGCCCTTACCCTAACCCAAACACTAACCCTAGCCCTAGCCCTAGCCCTAGCCCTAACCCTAACACTAACCCAAACACTAACCCTAGCCCTAGCCCTAGCCCTAACCCTAACCCTAACCCTAACCCTAACCCTAGAACTAACGCTCAACCTAGCCCTAGCCCTAACCCTAACCCTAACCCTAACCCTAACCCTAGCCCTAACCTTAACCCTAACCCTAGCACTAGCCCTAGCCCTAGCCCTAGCCCAAGACTAATTCTAGCCCTAACCCTAACCCTAACCCTAACCCTAACCCTAGCCCTAGCCTCAACCCTAGCCCTAGCCCTAACCCTAACCCTATCCCTAGCCCTAACCCTAACCCTAGCCCGAGACCTAAACCTGGCCCAAACCCTAACCCTAACCCTAGCCCTAGTCCTAGGCCTAGACCTAGCCCTAGGCCTGACGCTAACCCTAGCCCTAACACTAACTCTAACCCTAACCCTAGCCCTAGCCCTAGCCCTAGCCCTAACCCTAACCCTAACCCTAGCCATAACACTAACCCTAGCCCAAAACCTAACCCTAACCCTAACCCTAATCCTAGCCCTAGCCCTAGCCCTAACCCTAACCCTAACCCTAACCCTAAACCTAACCCTAACCCTAGCCCTAGCCCTAACCCTAGCCCTAGCCCTAACCATAACCCTAAACCTAGCCCTAGCCCTAGCCCTAGCCCTTGCCCTAGCCCTAGCCCTAGCCCTAGCCCTAATCCTAACCCTAAGCCTAACCCTAACCGTAGCCCTAGCCCTAACGCTAACCCTAGCCCTAGCCCTAGCCCTAAACCTAAATCTAACCCTTACCCTAGCCCTAACCCTAACCATAACCCTAGCCCAAGCCCTAGCCCTAACCCTAACCCTAACCCTAGCCCGAGCCCTAAACCTAGCCCAAACCCTAACCCTAACCCTAGCCCTAGTCCTAGGCCTAGCCCTAGCCCTATCCCTGACCCTAACCCTAGCCCTAACCCTAACTCTAACCCTAACCCTAGCCCTAGCCCTAGCCCTAGCCCTAACCCTAACCCTAACCCTAGCCATAACACTAACCCTAGCCCAAACCCTAACCCTAAACCTAACACTAATCCTAGCCCTAGCCCTAACCCTAACCCTAACCCTAAACCTAACCCTAAACCTAGCCCTAGCCCTAACCCTAGCCATAGCCCTAACCCTTAACCTAACCCCAGCCCTAACCTAACCCTAGCCCTTACCCTAACCCTAAACCTAACCCTAGCCCTAATCCTAACCCTAACCCTAGCCCTAACCCTAACCCTAACCCTAACCCTAGACCTAGCCCTAACCCTAAACCTAAACCTAACCCTAGCCCTAACCCTAACCCTAACCCTAGCCCTGACCCTTACCCTAACCATAACCCTAGCCCTAACCGTAACCCTAACCCTAACCCTAGCCCTATCCCTAAACCTAGCCCTAGCCCTGGCCCTAACCCTAACCCTAGCCCTAGCCCTAGTCCTAGCCCTAGCCCAGGCCTAACTCTAGCCCTAACCCTAACCCTAACCTTAGCCCTAGCCCTAACCCTAGCCCTAGCCCTAACCCGAACCCTTACCCTTGCCCTAGCCCTAACCCTAACCCTAGCACTAGCCCTAGCCATAGCCCTAACACTAGCCCTAGCCCTAACCCTAACCCTAAACCTAGACTTAACCCTAAACCTAGCCCTAGCCATAACCCTAACCCTAACCCTAAACCTAGCCCTAGCCCTAGCCATAGCCCTAGCCCTAACCCTTACCCTAAACCTAACTTAGGCCCCACCCTAGCCCTAGCCCTTACCCTAACCCTAACACTAACCCTAGCCCTAGCCCTAGCCCTAGCCTTAACACTAACACTAACCCAAACACTAACCCTAGCCCTAGCCCTAGCCCTAACCCTAACCCTAACCCTAACCCTAACCCTAACCCTAGAACTAACCCTCAACCTAGCCCTAGCCCTAACCCTAACCCTAACCCTAACCCTAACCCTAACCCTAGCCCAAGCCCTAGCCCTAACCCTAACCCTAAACCTAACCCTAGCCCTAGCCCTAACCCTAAACCTAACCCTAGACCTAACCCTAACCCTAGCCCTAACAGTAACCCTAAACCTATCCCTAGCCCTAAACCTAACCCTAGTCCTAACAGTAACCCTAACCTTAACCCTAACCCTAGACCTAGCCCTAGCCCTAGCCCTAGCCCTAACCCTAACTCTAACCCTAACCCTAGCCCTAGCCCTAGCCCTAACCCTAATGCTAACCCTATCCCTAGCCCTAACCATAACCCTAGCCCTGGCCCTATCCCTAGCCCTAACCCTAGCCCCAGCCCTAACCCTAACACTAACCCTAAACCTAGACCTAACCCTAAAGCTAGCCCTAGCCCCAACCCTAACCCTAACCCTAACCCTAGCCCTAGCCCTAGCCCTAGACATGGCCCTAGCCCTAACCATAACCCTAAACCTAACACCAACCCTAGCCCTAGCCCTACCCCTAACCCTAAACCTAACCCTAGCCCTAACTCTAAAGCTAACCCTAACCCTAGCCCTAACCCAAACCCTAACACTAGCCCTAACCCTAACCCTAACCCTAACAAGAGCCCTAACCCTAACCCTAACCCTAGCCCTAAACCTAACCTTAACCCTAAACCTAGCCCTAACAAGAGCCCTAACCCTAACCCTAACCCTAGCCCTAAACCTAACCTTAACCCTAAACCTAGCCCTAACCCTAAACCTAACCCTAGCCCTAGCCCTAGCTAGCCCTAATCCTAACCCTTACCCTATCCCTAGCCCTAGCCCAAACCCTAACCGTAGCCCTAACCCTGACCCTAACCCTAGCCCTAACCCTAGCCCTAGCCCTAACCCTAACCCTAACCCTAACCCTAGACCTAACACTAAACCTAGCCCTAGCCCTAAACCTAAACCTAACCCTAACCCTAACCCTAACCCTAGCCCTAACACTAACCCTAACACTAGCCCTAGCCCTAGGCGTAGCCCTAGCCCTAGCCCAGGCCTAACTCTTGCCCTAACCCTAACCCTAGCCCTAGCCCTAGACCTAAACTTAGCCCTAGCCCTAGCCCTAACCCTAGCACTAGCCCTAGCCCTAGCCCTAGCCCTAGCCCTAGCCCTAGCCCTAACCCTAACCCTAGCCCTAGCCTTAGCCCTAGTCCTAAACCTAACCCTAGCCCTTACCCTAGCTCTAGCCCTAGCCCTAGCCCTAGCCCTAACCCTAACCCTAACCCTAGACCTAGCCCTAGCCCTAGCCCTAACCCTAAACCTAACCCTAACCCTAGCCCTAGCCCTATCCCTAACCCTAACACTAACCATAGTCTAAGCCCTAACCCTAACCCTAGCCCTAGCCCTAGCCCTAGCCCTAGCCCTAACCCTAACACTAGCCCTAGCCCTAGACCTAAACTTAGCCCTAGCCCTAGCCCTATCCCTAGCACTAGCCCTAGCCCTAGCCCTAGCCCTAGCCCTAACCCTAGCCCTAACCCTAACCCTAACACTAAACCTAGACCTAACCCTAACCCTAGCCCTAAGCCTAACACTAAACCTAAACCTAGCCCTAGCACTAACCCTAACCCTAACCCCAACCCTAGCCCTAACTCTAACCCTAACCCTAGCCCTAGCCCTAGCCCTAGCCTGAACCCTAGCCCTAACCCTAACCCTAACCCTGACCTTAACCCTAGCCATAGCCATAGCCCTAGCCCTAGCACTAACCCTAACCCTAAAACTAGCCCTAGTCCTAACCCTAACCCTAGCCCTAACCATAACCCTAAACCTAGCCCTAGTCCTAGCCCTAGACCTAGCCCTAGGCCTAGCCCTAGCACTAGCCCTAGCCCTAGCCCTAACCCTAACACTGACCCTAACCCTAGCCCTAGCTCTAGACTTAACCCAAGCCCTAACCCTAACCCTAACACTAACCCTAGCCCTAGCACTAGCCCTAACCCTAAACCTAAACCTAGCCCTAACCCTAACCCTAAACCTAACCCTAGGCCTAACCATAACCCTAGCCCCAGCCCTAGCCCTAACCCTAACCCTAACCCTAGCCCGAGCCCTAAACCTGGCCCAAACCCTAACCCTAACCCTAGCCCTAGTCCTAGGCCTAGACCTAGCCCTAGGCCTGACGCTAACCCTAGCCCTAACACTAACTCTAACCCTAACCCTAGCCCTAGCCCTAGCCCTAGCCCTAACCCTAACCCTAACCCTAGCCATAACACTAACCCTAGCCCAAAACCTAACCCTAACCCTAACCCTAACCCTAACACTAATCCTAGCCCTAGCCCTAAACCTAGCCCTAGCCCTAACCATAACCCTAAACCTAGCCCTAGCCCTAGCACTAGCCCTTGCCCTAGCCCTAGCCCTAGCCCTAATCCTAACCCTAAGCCTAACCCTAACCGTAGCCCTAGCCCTAACCCTAACCCTAGCCCTAGCCCTAGCCCTAACCCTAAATCTACCCTTACCCTAGCCCTAACCCTAACCCTAGCCCTAACCCTAACCATAACCCTAGCCCAAGCCCTAGCCCTAACCCTAACCCTAACCCTAGCCCGAGCCCTAAACCTAGCCCAAACCCTAACCCTAACCCTAGCCCTAGTCCTAGGCCTAGCCCTAGCCCTATCACTGACCCTAACCCTAGCCCTAACCCTAACTCTAACCCTAACCCTAGCCCTAGCCCTAGCCCTAGCCCTAACCCTAACCCTAACCCTAGCCATAACACTAACCCTAGCCCAAACCCTAACCCTAAACCTAACACTAATCCTAGCCCTAGCCCTAACCCTAACCCTAACCCTAAACCTAACCCTAACCCTAGCCCTAGCCCTAACCCTAACCCTAACCCGAGACGGAACCCTAACCCTAACCTAGCCCTAACCCTAAACCTAAACCTAACCCTAGCCCTAACCCTAACCCTAACCCTAGCCCTAACCCTTACCCTAACCATAACCCTAGCCCTAACCGTAACCCTAACCCTAACCCTAGCCCTAGCCATTGCCCTAGCCCTAGCCCTGGCCCTAACCCTAACCCTAGCCCTAGCCCTAGTCCTAGCCCTACCCCAGGCCTAACTCTAGCCCTAACCCTACCCTAACCCTAGCCCTAGCCCTAACCCTAGCCCTAGCCCTAACCCGAACCCTTACCCTTGCCCTAGCCCTAACCCTAACCCTAGCACTAGCCCTAGCCATAGCCCTAGCCCTAACCCTTACCCTAAACCTAACTTAGGCCTCACATAGCCCTAGCCCTTACCCTAACCCAAACACTAACCCTAGCCCTAGCCCTAGCCCTAGCCCTAACCCTAACACTAACCCAAACACTAACCCTAGCCCTAGCCCTAGCCCTAACCCTAACCCTAACCCTAACCCTAACCCTAGAACTAACGCTCAACCTAGCCCTAGCCCTAACCCTAACCCTAACCCTAACCCTAACCCTAGCCCTAACCTTAACCCTAACCCTAGCACTAGCCCTAGCCCTAGCCCTAGCCCAAGCCTAATTCTAGCCCTAACCCTAACCCTAACCCTAACCCTAACCCTAACCCTAGCCCTAGCCTCAGCCCTACCCCTAGCCCTAACCCTAACCCTATCCCTAGCCCTAACCCTAACCCTAGCCCGAGACCTAAACCTGGCCCAAACCCTAACCCTAACCCTAGCCCTAGTCCTAGGCCTAGACCTAGCCCTAGGCCTGACGCTAACCCTAGCCCTAACACTAACTCTAACCCTAACCCTAGCCCTAGCCCTAGCCCTAGCCCTAACCCTAACCCTAACCCTAGCCATAACACTAACCCTAGCCCAAAACCTAACCCTAACCCTAACCCTAATCCTAGCCCTAGCCCTAGCCCTAACCCTAACCCTAACCCTAACCCTAAACCTAACCCTAACCCTAGCCCTAGCCCTAACCCTAGCCCTAGCCCTAACCATAACCCTAAACCTAGCCCTAGCCCTAGCCCTAGCCCTTGCCCTAGCCCTAGCCCTAGCCCTAATCCTAACCCTAAGCCTAACCCTAACCGTAGCCCTAGCCCTAACGCTAACCCTAGCCCTAGCCCTAGCCCTAAACCTAAATCTAACCCTTACCCTAGCCCTAACCCTAACCATAACCCTAGCCCAAGCCCTAGCCCTAACCCTAACCCTAACCCTAGCCCGAGCCCTAAACCTAGCCCAAACCCTAACCCTAACCCTAGCCCTAGTCCTAGGCCTAGCCCTAGCCCTATCCCTGACCCTAACCCTAGCCCTAACCCTAACTCTAACCCTAACCCTAGCCCTAGCCCTAGCCCTAGCCCTAACCCTAACCCTAACCCTAGCCATAACACTAACCCTAGCCCAAACCCTAACCCTAAACCTAACACTAATCCTAGCCCTAGCCCTAACCCTAACCCTAACCCTAAACCTAACCCTAAACCTAGCCCTAGCCCTAACCCTAGCCATAGCCCTAACCCTTAACCTAACCCCAGCCCTAACCTAACCCTAGCCCTTACCCTAACCCTAAACCTAACCCTAGCCCTAATCCTAACCCTAACCCTAGCCCTAACCCTAACCCTAACCCTAACCCTAGACCTAGCCCTAACCCTAAACCTAAACCTAACCCTAGCCCTAACCCTAACCCTAACCCTAGCCCTGACCCTTACCCTAACCATAACCCTAGCCCTAACCGTAACCCTAACCCTAACCCTAGCCCTATCCCTAAACCTAGCCCTAGCCCTGGCCCTAACCCTAACCCTAGCCCTAGCCCTAGTCCTAGCCCTAGCCCAGGCCTAACTCTAGCCCTAACCCTAACCCTAACCTTAGCCCTAGCCCTAACCCTAGCCCTAGCCCTAACCCGAACCCTTACCCTTGCCCTAGCCCTAACCCTAACCCTAGCACTAGCCCTAGCCATAGCCCTAACACTAGCCCTAGCCCTAACCCTAACCCTAAACCTAGACTTAACCCTAAACCTAGCCCTAGCCATAACCCTAACCCTAACCCTAAACCTAGCCCTAGCCCTAGCCATAGCCCTAGCCCTAACCCTTACCCTAAACCTAACTTAGGCCCCACCCTAGCCCTAGCCCTTACCCTAACCCTAACACTAACCCTAGCCCTAGCCCTAGCCCTAGCCTTAACACTAACACTAACCCAAACACTAACCCTAGCCCTAGCCCTAGCCCTAACCCTAACCCTAACCCTAACCCTAACCCTAACCCTAGAACTAACCCTCAACCTAGCCCTAGCCCTAACCCTAACCCTAACCCTAACCCTAACCCTAACCCTAGCCCTAACCTTAACCCTAACCCTAGCACTAGCCCTAGCCCTAGCCCTAGCCCTAGCCCAGGCCTAATTCTAGACCTAACCCTAACCCTAACTCTAACCCTAACCCTAACCCTAACCCTAGCCCTAGCCTCAGCCCTAGCCCTAGCCCTAACCCTAACCCTAGACCTAGCCCTAACCCTAACCCTAGCACTAGCCCTAGCCCTAGCCCTAACCCTAGCCCTAGCCCTAACACTAACCCTAACCCTAAACCTAGACCTAACCCTAACCATAGCCCTAGCCATAACCTTGACCTAACCCTAACCCTAGCCCTAGCCCTAACCCTAACCCTAACCATAACCCTAGCCCTAACCCTAACCCTAACCCTAACCCTAACCCTAGCCCTAGCCCTAACCTTAAACCTAACCCTAGCCCTAGCCCTAACCCTAACCCTAGGCCTAACCCTAACCATAACCCTAGCCCAAGCCCTAGCCCTAACCCTAACCCTAACCCTAGAACGAGCCCTAAACCTTGCCTAAACCCTAACCCTAACCCTAGCCCTAGCCCTAGGCCTAGCCCTAGCCCTAGAGCTGACCCTAACCCTAGCCCTAACCCTCACCCTAACCCTAACCCTAACCCTAGCCCAAGCCCTAGCCCTAGCCCTAGCCCTAACCCTAACCCTAACCTTAGCCCTAACCCTAACCCTAGCCAAAACCCTAGCCCTAACCCTAACCCTAACCCTAACCCTAATCCTAGCCGTAGCCCTAGCCCTAAACCCAACCCTAACCGTAAGCCTAGCCCTAGCCCTAGCCCTAGACCTAACCCTAACTCTAACTTAACCCTAGGCCTTGCCCTAACGCTAACCCTAACCCTAACCCTAACCCTAGCCCTAACCCTACCTAGACCTAACCCTAGCCCTAGCCCTAGCCCTTACCCTAGCCTTAGCCCTAGCCCTAACCCTAACCCTAATCCTAACCCTAACCCTAACCCTAGACCTAACCCTAACCCTAACCCTAACCCTAGACCTAGCCCTAACTCTAAACCTAATCCTTACCCTAGCCCTAACCCTAACCCTAGCCCTAACCCTAACCATAACCCTAGCCCTAGCCCTAGCCCTAACCCTAACCCTAACTCTAGCCCGAGCACTAAACCTAGCCTAAACCCTAACCCTAACCCTAGCCCTAGCCATAGCCCTAGACCTTGCCCTAGCCCTAACCCTAACAATAACCCTAACCCTAACCCTAGCCCTAGCCCTAGCCCCAACCCTAACCCTAACCTAGCCCTAACACTAAACCTAGCCAAAACCCTAACCCTAAACCTAACCCTAACCCTAACCATAACCCTAACCCTAATCCTAGCCCTAGCCCTAGCCCTAACCCTAACCCTAACCCTAAGCCTAGCCCTAGCCCTAGCCCTAGCCCTAGACCTAACCCTAACTCTAACTTACCCCTAGCCCTTGCCCTAACGCTAACCCTAACCCTAACCCTAGCACTAACCCTACCCTAGCCCTAACCCTAACCCTAAGCCTAGCCCTAGCCCTAGCACTAGCCCTTGCACTAACCCTAACCCTAAACCTAACCTTAAACCTAGACATAGACCTAGCCCTACCCCTCACCATAACCCTAACACTAACACTAAACCTAGCCCTAGGCCTAGCCCTAGCCCTAACCCTAACCCTAAACCTAACCCTAGCCCTAGCCCTAGCCCTAGCCCTAGCCCTACCCCTAACACTAACACTAACCTTAACCCTAGCCCTAACCTAACCCTAAACCTAACCCTAGCCCTAGCCCTAACCCTAAACCTAACCCTAGACCTAACCCTAACCCTAGCCCTAACAGTAACCCTAAACCTATCCCTAGCCCTAACCCTAACCCTAGTCCTAACAGTAACCCTAACCTTAACCCTAACCCTAGACCTAGCCCTAGCCCTAGCCCTAGCCCTAACCCTAACTCTAACCCTAACCCTAGCCCTAGCCCTAGCCCTAACCCTAACGCTAACCCTATCCCTAGCCCTAACCATAACCCTAGCCCTGGCCCTATCCCTAGCCCTAACCCTAGCCCCAGCCCTAACCCTAACACTAACCCTAAACCTAGACCTAACCCTAAAGCTAGCCCTAGCCCCAACCCTAACCCTAACCCTAACCCTAGACCTAACCCTAAACCTAGCCCTAGCCCTAAACCTAAACCTAACGTTAACCCTAATCCTAACCCTAGCCCTAACACTAACCCTAACACTAGCCCTAGCCCTAGGCGTAGCCCTAGCCCTAGCCCAGGCCTAACTCTTGCCCTAACCCTAACCCTAAACCTAACACTAACCCTAACCCTAGCCCTAGACCTAGCCCTAGCCCTAGCCCT
>OX463233.1:41545645-41548145 GCA_949820135.1 Sylvilagus floridanus
AAACCTAGCCCTAGCCCTACCCCTAGCCCTAGCCCAAGCCCTAACCCTAACCCTAAAACTAGCCCAAACCCTAGCCCTAGCCCAAGCCCTAACCCTAGCCCTAGACCTAACCCTAACCCTAACCCTAACAATAACACTAGCCTTATCCCTAACCCTACCCAGGCCTAACCCCAGCCCTAACCCTAACCAAAACCTAGCCCTAACCCTAACCCTAACCTAGCCCTAACCCTAACCCTAGCCCTATCCCTATCCCTAGCCCAGGCCTAACCCTAGCCCTAACCCTAACCCTAACCCTAGCCCTAACCTTAACCTTAACCTAGCCCTAAACCTAACCCTAACGCTAGCCGTAACCCTAAACCTAACCCTAAGCCTAGCCCTAACCCTAACCCTAACCCTAACCTAGCCCTAACCCTAACCCTAACACTAACCCTAGCCGTAACCCTAGCCCTAGAACTAGGCCTAGCCCCAGCCCAGGCCTAACCCTAGCCCTAACCCTAAACCTAACCTAGCCCTAACCCTAACCCTAACCTTAACACTAGTCCTAACCCTAACCCTAACACTAGCCCTAACCCTAACCCTAGCCCTAACCCTAACCCTAACCCTAAGCCTAACCCAAACCCTAACCCTTGCCCTAGTCCTAGGCCTAGCCCTAGCCAAGGCCTAACTCTAGCCCTAACCCTAACACTAACCCTAAACCTAGCCCTTGGCCTAGCCCTAGCCCAGGCCTAACTCTAGCCCTAACCCTAACCCTAACCTAGCCCTAGCCCTAGCCCTAGCCCTAACCCTAGGCCTAGCCCTAAACCTAACCCTAACCCTAGCCCTAGCCCTTACCCTAGCCCTAATCCTAAACCTAGCCCTAACACTAACCCTAGCCCAAACCCTAACCCTAAACTTAACACTAACCCTAATCCTAGCCCTAGCCCTAGCCCTAGCCCTAACCCTAACCTTAACCCTAGCCCTAGCCCTTGACCTAACCCTAACCCTAATCCTAACCCTAGCCCTAGCCCTAACCCTAACCCTAATCCTAACCTTAACCCTAACCCTAACCCTAACCCTAGCCCTAACCCTAACCCTAACACTAACCCTAGCCCTAACCCTAACACTAACAATATACCTAGCCCTAACCCTAGCCCTAGCCCTAGGCCTAGCCCTAGCCCAGGCCTAACCCTAGCCCTAACCCTAACCCTAACCAAGCCCTAAAACTAACCCTAACCCTAACCCTAGCCCTAACCCTAACCCTAACCCTAGACCTAACCCAAACCCTACCCTAGCCCTATCCCTAGCCCTAACCCTAACCCTAACCCTAACCCTAACCCTAACCCTATCCCTAGCCCTAGGCCTAGCCCTAGCCCAGGCCTAACTCTAGCCCTAACCCTAACCCTAACCCTAGCCCTAGCCCTAGGCCTAGCCCTAGCCCAGGCCTAACTCTAGCCCTAACCCTAACCCTAACCCTAGCCCTTGCCCTAACCCTAAACCTAGCCCTAGCCCTAGCCCTAACCCTAACCCTAACCCTAACACTAACCTTAACCCTAGCCCTAGCACTAGCCCTAGACTTAGCCCTAATCCTAACCCTAACCCTAACCCTAACACTAACCCTAGCCCTAGCCCTAGCCCCAACCCTAACCCTAAATCTAACCCTAGACCTAACCCTAGCCCTAGCCCTAGCCCCAACCCTAACCCTAAATCTAACCCTAGACCTAACCCTAACCCTAACCCTAACACCAACCCTAGCCCTAGCCCTACACCTAACCCTATACCTAACCCTAGCCCTAACCCTAACGCTAACCATAACCCTAGCCCTAACCCTAACCCTAACCCTAGCCCTAAACTTAACCCTAACCCTAGCCCTAACCCTAACCCTAACCGTAACCATAGCCCTAACAGTAACCCTAACCCTAGCCCTAAACCTAACCTTAACTCTAACCCTAGCCCTAACCCTAACCATAACTCTAGCCCTAGCCCTACATAGCCCTAGCCCAGGCCTATCTCTAGCCCTAACCCTAACCCTAACCCTAACCCTAAACATAAACCTAGCCCTAGCCCTACCCCTAGCCCTAGCCCAAGCCCTAACCCTAACCCTAAAACTAGCCCAAACCCTAGCCCTAGCCCAAGCCCTAACCCTAGCCCTAGACCTAACCCTAACCCTAACCCTAACAATAACACTAGCCTTATCCCTAACCCTACCCAGGCCTAACCCCAGCCCTAACCCTAACCAAAACCTAGCCCTAACCCTAACCCTAACCTAGCCCTAACCCTCACCCTAGCCCTATCCCTATCCCTAGCCCAGGCCTAACCCTAGCCCTAACCCTAACCCTAACCCTAGCCCTAACCTTAACCTTAACCTAGCCCTAAACCTAACCCTAACGCTAGCCGTAACCCTAAACCTAACCCTAAGCCTAGCCCTAACCCTAACCCTAACCCTAACCTAGCCCTAACCCTAACCCTAACACTAACCCTAGCCGTAACCCTAGCCCTAGAACTAGGCCTAGCCCCAGCCCAG
>OX463233.1:41565645-41568145 GCA_949820135.1 Sylvilagus floridanus
CCTAGGCCTAGTCCTAGCACTAGCCCTAGCCCAACTCTATCCCTAAACCTAACCCTAACCCTAGCCCTCTCCCTAGGCCTAGCTATAGCCCAGGCCTAACTCTAGCCCTAACCCTAACCCTAACCCTAATCCTAGACCTAGACCTAGCCCTAGCACTAGCCCTAACCCTAACCCTAACCCTAACCTAGCCCTAGCCCTAACCCTAACCCTAGTCCTAGCCCTAGCCCTAGCCCTAACCCTAGCCCTAACCCAAGACCTAGCAATAGCCCTAGCCCTAACCCTAGCCCTAACCCTAACCCTAACCCTAGACCTAGCCCTAGACCTAGCCCTAACCCTAACCCTAACCCTAGCCCTTGCCCTAGCCCTAGCACCTAGCCCTAGCCCTAGCTCTGACCCTAACCCTAGCCCTAACCCTAACCCTAACCCTAGCCCAGGCCCTAGCCCTAGCCCTAGCCCTAGCTCTAACCCTAACCCTAACCCTATCCCTAACACTAACCCTAGCCCAAAGCCTAACCCTAACCCTAACCCTAACCCTAATCCTAGCCCTAGCCCTAGCCCTAGCCCTAACCCTAACCCTAATCCTAACCCTAACCCTAGCCCTAGCCCTAGCCATAGCCCTAGCCCTAAACCTAGACCTCACCCTAACCCTAACCTTAACCCTAGACCTAGCCCTAGCCCTAGCCCTAGCCCTAACCCTAACCCTAAACCTAGCCCTAACCCTAGCCCTAGCACTAACCCTAACCCTAACCCTAACCCTAGACCTAACCCTAAACCTAGCCCTAGCCCTAGCCCTAACCCTAAACCTAACCCTAACCCTAGCCCTACACTAGCCCTAGACCTAACCATAACCCTAACACTAACCCTAACCCTAGACCTAGCCTTAGCCCTAGACTTAGCCCTAGCCCTAACCCTAACCCTAACCCTAACACTAACCCTAGCCCTAGCCCTAGCCCTAGCCCTAACCCTAAACCTAACCCTAACACTAACTCTAGCCCTAACCCTAACCCTGACCTTAACCCGAGCCCTAACCCTAACCCTAACCCTAACCCTTGCACTAACCCTAGCCCTAGCCCTAGACCTGGCCCTAGCCCTAGCCCTAGCCCTAACCCTAACACTAAGCCTAACCCTAACCCTAACCCTAGCCCTAGCCCTAACCCTAACCCTAACCCTAGCCCTATCCCTAACCCTAAACCTAACCCTTACCCTAGCCCTAACCCTAACTCTAGCTCTAACCCTAACCATAACCCTAGCCCTAGCCCTAGCCCTAACCCTAACCCTAATCCTAGCACGAGCCCTAAACCTAGCCCTAACCCTAACCCTAACCCTAGGCCTAGCCCTAGGCCTAGACCTAGCCCAGGCCTAACTCAAGCCCTAACCCTAACCCTAACCCTAGCCCTAGCCCTAGCCCTAGCCCTAGCCCTAACCCTAACCCTAGCCCTAACCCTAACCCTAACCCTGACCTTAACCCTAGTCCTAGGCCTAGCCATAGCCCTAGCCCTAACCCTAACCCTAACCCTAACCCTAGCCCTAGCCCGAACCCTAACCCTAAACCTAGCCCTAAATCTAACCCTAACCCTAGCCCTAGTCCTAGCCCTAGCCCTAGCCCTAGGCCTAGCCCTAGCACTAGCCCTAGCCCTAGCCCTATCCCTAACCGTAACCCTAACCCTAGCCCTAGCCCTAGCCCTAGACTTAGCCCTAGCCCTAACCCTAAACCTAGCCCTAACAGTAACCCTAGCCCTAGCCCTAGCCCTAACCCTAAACCTAGCCCTAACCCTAACCCTAACCCTAGACCTAACCCAAACCCTAACCCTAGCCCTAGCCCTAGCCCTAACCCTAACCCTAACCCTAACCCTAACCCTATTCCTAGCCCTAGGCCTAGCCCTAGCCCAGGCCTAACTCTAGCCCTAACCCTAACCCTAACCCTAGCCCTAGCCCTAGGCCTAGCCCTAGCCCAGGCCTAACTCTAGCCCTAACCCTAACCCTAACCCTAGCCCTAGCCCTAACCCTAAACCTAGCCCTAGCCCTAGCCCTAGCCCTAACCCTAACCCTAACACTAACCTTAACCCTAGCCCTAGTACTAGCCCTAGACTTAGCCCTAGTCCTAACCCTAACCCTAACCCTAACACTAACCCTAGCCCTAGCCCTAGCCCCAACCCTAACCATAATCTAACCCTAGACCTAACCCTAGCCCTAGCCCTAGCCCCAACCCTAACCCTAAATCTAACCCTAGACCTAACCCTAACCCTAACCCTAACACCAACCCAAGCCCTAGCCCTACACCTAACCCTATACCTAACCCTAGCCCTAACCCTAACGCTAACCATAACCCTAGCCCTAACACTAACCCTAACCCTAGCCCTAACCTTAACCCTAACCCTAGCCCTAACCCTAACCCTAACCGTAACCATAGCCCTAACAGTAACCCTAACCCTAGCCCTAAACCTAACCTTAACTCTAACCCTAGCCCTAACCCTAACCATAACTCTAGCCCTAGCCCTAC
>OX463233.1:41608145-41618145 GCA_949820135.1 Sylvilagus floridanus
CCCTAGCCCTAACCCTAACCCTAGCCCTAGCCCTAACTCTTACCCTAACCATAGCCCTAGTCCTAGCCCTAGCCCTAGCCCTAGGCCTAGCCCTAGCACTAGCCCTAGCACTAGCCCTATCCCTAACCCTAACCCTAAACTTAGCCCTAGCCCTAGCCCTAGACTTAGCCATAGCCCTAACCCTAACCCTAGCCCTAAGAGTAACCCTAGCCCTAGCCCGAGCCCTAGCTCTAACCCTAAACCTAGCCCTAGCCCTAACCCTAACCCTAACCCTAAACCTAGACCTAACCCTAACCCTAACCCTAGTCCTAGCCCTAGCCCTAGCCCTAGCCCTAACCCTAATCCTAAACCAAGCCCTAGCCCTAATCCTAACCCTAAACCTAGCCCTAAATCTAACCCTAACCCTAGCCCTAGTCCTAGCCCTAGCCTTAGCCCTAGGCCTAGTCCTAGCACTCGCCCTAGCCCAACTCTATCCCTAAACCTAACCCTAACCCTAGCCCTAGCCCTAGGCCTAGCTATAGCCCAGGCCTAACTCTAGCCCTAACCCTAACCCTAACCCTAACCCTAGACCTAGCCCTAGCCCTAGCACTAGCCCTAACCCTAACCCTAACCCTAACCTAGCCCTAGCCCTAACCCTAACCCTAAACCTAGTCCTAGCCTTAGACCTAGCCCTAACCCTAACCCTAACCCTAGCGCTTGCCCTAGCCCTAGCACCTAGCCCTAGCCCTAGACCTAGCTCTGACCCTAACCCTAGCCCTAACCCTAACCCTAACCCTAGCCCTAGCCCTAGCCCTAGCACTAACCCTAACCCTAACCCAAACCCTATCCCTAACACTAACCCTAGCCCAAAGCCTAACCCTAACCCTAACCCTAATCCTAGCCCTAGCCCTAGCCCTAGCCCTAACTCTAACCCTAATCCTAACCCTAACCCTAGCCCTAGCCCTAGCCATAGACCTAGCCCTAAACCTAGCCCTCACCCTAACCCTAACCTTAACCCTAGACCTAGCCCTAGCCCTAGACCTAGCCCTAGCCCTAACCCTAACCCTAACCCTAAACCTAGCCTTAACCCTAGCCCTAGCACTAACCCTAACCCTAACCCTAACCCTAGACCTAACCCTAAACCTAGCCCTAGCCCTAGCCCTAACCCTAAACCTAACCCTAACTCTAGCCCTAGCACTAGCCCTAGCCCTAACCCTAACCCTAACACTAACCCTAACCCTAGACCTAGCCTTAGCCCTAGACTTAGCCCTAACCCTAACCCTAACCCTAACCCTAACACTAACCCTAGTCCTAGCCCTAGCCCTAACCCTAAACCTAACCCTAACCCTAACTCTAGCCCTAACCCTAACCCTGACCCTAACCCGAGCCCTAACCCTAACCCTAACCCTAACCCTTGCATTAACCCTAGCCCTAGCCCTAGACCTGGCCCTAGCCCTAGACCTAGCCCTAACCCTAACCCTAAGCCTAACCCTAACCCTAGCCCTAGCCCTAACCCTAAACCTAACCCTAGCCCTATCCCTAACCCTAAACCTAACCCTTACCCTAGCCCTAATCCTAACCCTAGCCCTAACCCTAACCATAACCCTAGCCCTAGCCCTAGCCCTAACCCTAACCCTAATCCTAGCCCGAGCCCTAAACCTAGCCCTAACCCTAACCCTAACCCTAGCCCTAGCCCTAGGCCTAGCCCTAGCCCAGGCCTAACTCAAGCCCTAACCCTAACCCTAGCCCTAGCCCTAGCCCTAGCCCTAGCCCTAACCCTAACCCTAACCCTAACCCTAACCCTAGCCCTAGCCCTAAACCTAACCCTAGCCCTAGCCCTAGCCCTAGCTCTAACCCTAGCCCTAGCCCTAAACCTAACCCTAACCCTAAACCTAGACCTAACCCTAACCCTAGCCCTAGCCCTAACCCTAACCCTAACCCTAACGCTAGCCCTTGCCCTAACCCTAGCCCTAGCCTTAAACCTAACCCTAAACCTAAACCTAGCCCTCACCCTAGCCATAGCCCTAACCCTAACCCTAACCCTAGCCCTAGCCCTTGCCCTAACGCTAACCCTAAGCCTATACAGTAACCCTAGCCCTAGCCCTAGCTCTAACCCTAACCCTAACCCTAGCCCTAGCCCTAGTCTTAGCCCTAGCCTTAGCCCTAGCCCTAAAACTAACCCTAGCCCTAACCCTAGCTCTAGCCCTAGCCCTAGCCCTAGCCCTAGCCCTAACCCTAACCCAAACCCTAGACCTAGCCCTAGCCCTAGCCCTAACCCTAACCCTAACCCTAGCCCTAGCCCTAGCCCTAGCCCTAGCCCTGACCCTAACCCTAGCCCTAACCCTAACCCTAACCCTAACCCTAGCCCTAGACCTGGCACTAGCCCTAGACCTAGCCCTAACCCTAACCGTAACCCTAACCCTAACCCTAACCCTAACCCTAACCCTATCCCTAACACTAACCCTAGCCCAAAGCCTAACCCTAACCCTAACCCTAACACTAATCCTAGCCCTAGACCTAGCCCTAGCCCTAACCCTAACCCTAATCCTAACCCTAACCCTAGCCCTAGCCCTAGCAATAGCCCTAGCCCTAAACCTAGCCCTCACCCTAACCCTAACCTTAACCCTAGACCTAGCCCTAGCCCTAGCCCTAGCCCTAACCCTAACCCTAAACCTAGCCCTAACCCTAGCCCTAGCACTAACCCTAACCCTAACCCTAACCCTAGACCTAACCCTAAACCTAGCCCTAGCCCTAGCCCTAGCCCTAGCCCTGACCCTAACCCTAGCCCAAACCCTAACCCTAACCCTAATCCTAACCCTAATCCTAGCCCTAGCCCTAGCCCTAACGCTAACCCTAACCCTAACCCTAATCCTAACCCTAAACCTAGCCCTAGCCCTAACCCTAGCCCTAGCCCTAAACCTAACCCTAACCCTAGCCCAAGCCCTTGACCTAACCCTAACCCTAATCCTAACCCTAGCCCTTGCCCTAACGCTAACCCTAACCCTAACCCTAACCCTAACCCTAGCCCTAACCCTACCCTAGCCCTAACCCTAAACCTAACCCTAGCCCTAGGCCTAGCACTAGCCCTAGCCCTAACCCTAACCCAAACCCTAGCCCTAGTCCTAGTCCTAGCCCTGCCCTAGCCCTAAACCTAGCCCTAACCCTAACCCTAACCTTAACCCTAGACCTAGCCCTAGTCCTAGCCCTAACCCTAACCGTAAACCTAACCCTAGCCCTAGCCCTAACCCTAGCCCTAACCTTAACCCTAACCCTAACCCTAGCCCTAGCCCTAGCCCTAACCCCAGCCCTAACCCTAACCCTAAGCATGACCTTAACCCTAGCCCTAGCCCTAGCCCTAGCCCTAACCCTAACCCTAACCCTAGCCCTAGCCCTATCCCTAACCCTAGCCCTAACCCTAACCCTAACCCTGACCTTAACCCTAGTCCTAGCCCAAGCCCTAACCCTAGCCCTAAACCTAACCCTAACCCTAGCCCTAGCCCTAGCCCTAGCCCTAACCCTAGCCCTAACCCTAACCCTAACCCTGACCTGAACCCTAGCCCAAGCCCTAGCCCTAGCCCTAGACCTAACCCTAACCCTAACCCTAGCCCTAGCCCTAACCCTAACCCTAACCCTAGCCCTAACTCTAACCCTAACCCTAGCCCTAGTCGAGCCCTAGCCCTAGCCCTAGGCCTAGCCCTAGCACTAGCCCTAGCCCTAGCCCTATCCCTAACCCTAACCCTAACCCAGCCCTAGGCCTAGACCTAGACTTAGCCATAGCCCTAACCCTAACCCTACCCCTAACAGTAACCCTAGCCCTAGCCCTAGCCCTAGCCCTAACCCTAAACCTAGCCCTAGCCCTAACCCTAACCCTAACCCTAAACCTAGACCTAACCCTAACCCTAGCCCTAGCCATAACCATAACCCTAACCCTAACCCTAGCCCTAGCCCGAGCCCTAGCCAAACCCTAATCCTAACCCTAGCCCTAGCCCTAATCCTAACCCTAAACCTAGCCCTAAATCGCAACCTAAGCCTAGCTCTAGCCCTAGCCCTAACCCTAACCCTAACCCTAACCCTAACCCTAGCCCTAACCCTAAACCTAGCCCTAACCCTAACCCTAGCCCTAGCCCTAACCTATCCCTAACCCTAGCCCTAGCCCTTGACCTAACCCTAACCCTAAACCTAACCCTAGCCCTTGCCCTAACGCTAACCCTAACCCTAACCCGAACCCTAGCCCTAACACTACCCTAGCCCTAACCCTAAACCTAACCCTAGCCCTAGCCCTAGCCCTAGCACATTCCCTAACCCTAACGCTAACCCTAACACTAACCCTAATCCTGGCGCTAGCCCTAGCCCTAACCTTAACCCTAACCCTACCCCTAACCCTAGCGCTAGCACTAAACCTAACCATAACCCTAACCCTAACCCTACCTAACCCTAAACCTAGCCCTAGCCCTAGCCCTAACTCTAACCCTAGCCCTAGCACTAGCCCTAGCCCTAGCACATTCCCTAACCCTAACGCTAACCCTAGCCCTAGCCCTAGCCCTAGACTTAGCCCTAGCCCTAACCCTAACCCTAACCCTAACCCTAACACTAACCCTAGCCCTAGCCCTAGCCCTAGCCCTAACCCTAAACCTAACCCTAGCCCTAAACCTAACCCTAACCCTAACCCTAACCCTAACCCTAACCCTAACCCTAACCTAGCCCTAACCCTAACCCTAACCCTAACACTAGCCCCTACCCTAACCCTAACCCTAGCCCTAAACCTAACCCTAACCCTAACCCTAGCCCTAACCCTAACCCTAACACTAACCCTAGCCCTAACACTAGCCCTAGCCCTAGATCTGGCCCTAGCCCTAGCCCTAGCCCTAACACTAACCCTAACCCTAGCCCTAGCACTAACCCTAACCCAAGCCCTAGCACTAACCTAGCCCTAGCCCAGGCCTAACTCTAGCTCTAACCCTAACCCTAACCCAAACCCTAGCACTAGCCCTAGACCTAGCCCTAGCCCTAACCCTAGCCCAAGCCCTAACTCTAACCCAAGCCCTAGCCCTAAATCTTACCCTAACCCTAGCCCTAGTCCTAGCCCTAGACCTAGCCCTAGGCCTAGCCCTAGCACTAGCCCTAGCACTAGCCCTATCCCTAACCCTAACCCTAACCCTAGCCCTAGCCCTAGCCCTAGACTTAGCCATAGCCCTAACCCTAACCCTAGCCCTAACAGTCACCCTAGCCCTAGCCCGAGCCCTAGCTCTAACCCTAAACCTAGCCCTAGCCCTAACCCTAACCCTAACCCTAAACCTAGACCTAACCCTAACCCTAACCCTAGTCCTAGCCCTAGCCCTAGCCCTAACCCTAAACCTAAACCAAGCCCTAGCCGTAATCCTAACCCTAAACCTAGCCCTAAATCTAACCCTAACCCTAGCCCTAGTCCTAGCCCTAGCCCTAGCCCTAGGCCTAGTCCTAGCACTAGCCCTAGCCCAACTCTATCCCTAAACTTAACCCTAACCCTAGCCCTAGCCCTAGGCCTAGCTATAGCCCAGGCCTAACTCTAGCCCTAACCCTAACCCTAACCCTAACCCTAGACCTAGCCCTAGCCCTAGCACTAGCCCTAACACTAACCCTAACCCTAACCTAGCCCTAGCCCTAACCCTAACCCTAGCCCTAGCCCTAGCCCTAGCCCTAACCCTAGCCCTAACCCAAGACCTAGCAATAGCCCTAGCCCTAACCCTAGCCCTAACCCCAACCCTAAACCTAGACCTAGCCCTAGACCTAGCCCTAACCCTAACCCTAACCCTAGCCCTTGCCCTAGACCTATCACCTAGCCCTAGCCCTAGCTCTGACCCTAACCCTAGCCCTAACCCAAACCCTAACCCTAGCACTAGCCCTAGCCCTAGCCCTAGCTCTAACCCTAACCCTAAACCTAACCCTATCCCTAACACTAACCCTAGCCCAAAGCCTAACCCTAACCCTAACCCTAATCCTAGCCCTAGCCCTAACCCTAGCCCTAACTCTAACCCTAATCCTAACCCTAACCCTAGCCCTAGCCCTAGCCATAGACCTAGCCCTAAACCTAGCCCTCACCCTAACCCTAACCTTAATCCTAGACCTAGCCCTAGCCCTAGCACTAGCCCTAGCCCTAACCCTAACCATAACCCTAAACCTAGACCTAACCCTAGCCCTAGCACTAACCCTAACCCTAACCCTAACCCTAGACCTAACCCTAAACCTAGCCCTAGCCCTAGACCTAGCTCTAACCCTAGCCCTAAACCTAACCCTAACCCTAGCCCTAGCCCTAGCCCTAGCCCTAACCCTAGCCCTAACCCTAACCCTAACCCTGACCTTAACCCTAGCCCTAGCCCTAGCCCTAGCCCTAGCCCTAGCCCTAACCCTAACCCTAGCCCTAGCCCTAACCCTAACCCTAACCCTAGCCCTAGTCGAGCCCTAGCCCTAGCCCTAGGCCTAGCCCTAGCACTAGCCCTAGCCCTAGCCCTATCCCTAACCCTAACCCTAACCCAGCCCTAGGCCTAGCCCTAGACTTAGCCATAGCCCTAACCCTAACCCTAGCCCTAACAGTAACCCTAGCCCTAGCCCTAGCCCTAGCCCTAACCCTAAACCTAGCCCTAGCCCTAACCCTAACCCTAACCCTAAACCTAGACCTAACCCTAACCCTAGCCCTAGCCATAACCATAACCCTAACCCTAACCCTAGCCCTACCCTAGCCCTAGCCCAAACCCTAATCCTAACCCTAGCCCTAGCCATAATCCTAACCCTAAACCTAGCCCTAAATCTAAACCTAAGCCTAGCCCTAGCCCTAGCCCTAACCCTAACCCTAACCCTAACCCTAACCCTAGCCCTAACCCTAAACCTAGCCCTAGCCCTAGCCCTAGCCCTAACCCTAACCCTAACCCTAACCCTATACCTAACACTAACCCTAGCCCAAACCCTAACCCTAACCCTAACCCTAACCCTAACCCTAACCCTAATCCTAGCCCTAGCCCTAGCCCTAGCCCTAACCCTAACCCTAACCCTAACCCTAAACCTAACCCTAACCCTAGCCCTAGCCCTAACCCTAGCCCTAGCCCTAACCTATCCCTAACCCTAGCCCTAGCCCTTGACCTAACCCTAACCCTAATCCTAACCCTAGCCCTTGCCCTAACGCTAACCCTAACCCTAACCCGAACCCTAGACCTAACACTACCCTAGCCCTAACCCTAAACCTAACCCTAGCCCTAGCCCTAGCCCTAGCACATTCCCTAACCCTAACGCTAACCCTAACCCTAACCCTAATCCTGGCCCTAGCCCTAGCCCTAACCCTAATCCCAACCCTACCCCTAACCCTAGCGCTAGCACTAACCTTAACCCTAACCATAACCCTAACCCTAGACCTAACCCTAAACCTGCCCTAGCCCTAGCCCTAACTCTAACCCTAGCCCTAGCACTAGCCCTAGCCCTAACCCTAACCCTAAAACTAACCCTAACCCTAGCCCTAGCCCTAGCCCTAGACTTAGCCCTAGCCCTAACCCTAACCCTAGCCCTAGCCCTAACACTAACCCTAGCCCTAGCACTAGCCCTAACCCTAAACCTAACCCTAGCCCTAAACCTAACCCTAACCCTAACCCTAACCCTAAACCTAACCTAGCCCTAACCCTAACCCTAACCCTAACACTAGCCCCTACCCTAACCCTAACCCTAGCCCTAAACCTAACCCTAACCCTAACCCTAGCCCTAACACTAGCCCTAGCCCTAGATCTGGCCCTAGCCCTAGCCCTAGCCCTAACACTAACCCTAACCCTAGCCCTAGCACTAACCCTAACCCAAGCCCTAGCACTAACCTAGCCCTAGCCCAGGCCTAACTCTAGCTCTAACCCTAACCCTAACCCAAACCCTAGCACTAGCCCTAGCCCTAGCCGTAGCCGTAACCCTAGCCCAAGCCCTAACTCTAACCCAAGCCCTAGCCCTAAATCTTACCCTAACCCTAGCCTTGTCCTAGCCCTAGACCTAGCCCTAGGCCTAGCCCTAGCACTAGCCCTAGCACTAGCCCTATCCCTAACCCTAACCCTAACCCTAGCCCTAGCCCTAGCCCTAGACTTAGCCATAGCCCTAACCCTAACCCTAGCCCTAACAGTCACCCTAGCCCTAGCCCGAGCCCTAGCTCTAACCCTAAACCTAGCCCTAGCCCTAACCCTAACCCTAACCCTAAACCTAGACCTAACCCTAACCCTAACCCTAGTCCTAGCCCTAGCCCTAGCCCTAACCCTAAACCTAAACCAAGCCCTAGCCGTAATCCTAACCCTAAACCTAGCCCTAAATCTAACCCTAACCCTAGCCCTAGTCCTAGCCCTAGCCCTAGCCCTAGGCCTAGTCCTAGCAGTAGCCCTAGCCCAACTCTATCCCTAAACTTAACCCTAACCCTAGCCCTAGCCCTAGGCCTAGCTATAGCCCAGGCCTAACTCTAGCCCTAACCCTAACCCTAACCCTAACCCTAGACCTAGCCCTAGCCCTAGCACTAGCCCTAACACTAACCCTAACCCTAACCTAGCCCTAGCCCTAACCCTAACCCTAGCCCTAGCCCTAGCCCTAGCCCTAACCCTAGCCCTAACCCAAGACATAGCAATAGCCCTAGCCCTAACCCTAGCCCTAACCCTAACCCTAACCCTAGACCTAGCCCTAGACCTAGCCCTAACCCTAACCCTAGCCCTTGCCCTAGCCCTAGCACCTAGCCCTAGCCCTAGCCCTAGCTCTGACCCTAACCCTAGCCCTAACCCTAACCCTAGCCCTAGCCCTAGCCCTAGCCCTAGCTCTAACCCTAACCCTAAACCTAACCCTATCCCTAACACTAACCCTAGCCCAAAGCCTAACCCTAACCCTAACCCTAATCCTAGCCCTAGCCCTAACCCTAGCCCTAACTCTAACCCTAATCCTAACCCTAACCCTAGCCCTAGCCCTAGCCATAGACCTAGCCCTAAACCTAGCCCTCACCCTAACCCTAACCTTAATCCTAGACCTAGCCCTAGCCCTAGCACTAGCCCTAGCCCTAACCCTAACCATAACCCTAAACCTAGACCTAACCCTAGCCCTAGCACTAACCCTAACCCTAACCCTAGACCTAACCCTAAACCTAGCCCTAGCCCTAGCCCTAGCTTTAACCCTAGCCCTAAACCTAACCCTAACCCTAGCCCTAGCCCTAACCCTAGCCCTAACCCTAACCCTAACCCTGACCTTAACCCTAGCCCTAGCCCTAGCCCTAGCCCTAGCCCTAACCCTAACCCTAGCCCTAGCCCTAACCCTAACCCTAACCCTAGCCCTAGTCGAGCCCTAGCCCTAGCCCTAGGCCTAGCCCTAGCCCTAGCCCTAGCCCTAGCCCTATCCCTAACCCTAACCCTAACCCAGCCCTAGGCCTAGCCCTAGACTTAGCCATAGCCCTAACCCTAACCCTAGCCCTAACAGTAACCCTAGCCCTAGCCCTAGCCCTAGCCCTAACCCTAAACCTAGACCTAGCCCTAACCCTAACCCTAACCCTAAACCTAGACCTAACCCTAACCCTAGCCCTAGCCATAACCATAACCCTAACCCTAACCCTAGCCCTACCCTAGCCCTAGCCCAAACCCTAATCCTAACCGAAGCCCTAGCCCTAATCCTAACCCTAAACCTAGGCCTAAATCTAAACCTAAGCCTAGCCCTAGCCCATCCCTAACCCGAACCCTAACCCTAACCCTAACCCTAGCCCTAACCCTAAACCTAGCCCTAGCCCTAGCCCTAGCCCTAACCCTAACCCTAACCCTAACCCTATACCTAACACTAACCCTAGCCCAAACCCTAACCCTAACCCTAACCCTAACCCTAACCCTAACCCTAATCCTAGCCCTAGCCCTAGCCCTAGCCCTAACCCTAACCCTAACCCTAACCCTAAACCTAACCCTAACCCTAGCCCTAGCCCTAACCCTAGCCCTAGCCCTAACCTATCCCTAACCCTAGCCCTAGCCCTTGACCTAACCCTAACCCTAATCCTAACCCTAGCCCTTGC